>OX328097.1:18849469-18878892 GCA_946811185.2 Hippopus hippopus
GAAATGTTTCTTTCAGATATAATTCTATAAAACAACTTCAAAAATGGTAACACAGTGTTTCTATCGAGGTACAACGTGAAAACCTGATGTACCCTGACTGAATGAAGTGTCATGATTACTGAACGTGATATTTTTTTTTTTTGCTGACGACGCATGGCATATAATAGCCTTTAAGATCAAGAACGAATAATCTAAGAAAATTGCAAAGATAATAGGGTTGTGATATTTTATTCTACGAATATTATCGAAATAATTTTACAGCGCAGTCTTATTTGTTTATTGGTTATACAACCGTTTAAACGTCATAAATGTAATGGCAATATTATATTTATCATCTAAATGCATTATTATACTATCAATTTTCCATACAATCATGTTTGTCACAAAAATGCTTACCAAAGCAGATTTTGTCGTCAATGTATCGGAAAATATGGTTTCGTTTACTTCCATTCAATGAAAGTTCAATAATAACCGTCTGATCTTTTTATCCGGTTGGATTCAACCATTATTTAGGACTATAGTTATGATTTTACAAAAATGTAACGGAGAAGCGTAAAACGATCGATTTTCGATGAGTGTAGACATATCAGACTGCGGGTAAATGCAGGCTTTCTTTTTTGGCTACGTCTGTTGGCAAAGGAAATATTCCTGGTAGTAATTTTGACAACTTTCCTTGAGAGGATAAAATCATTTTGTCCCAGAATGTGCCGACGTTAATTAGACTCTTTGAAGCGATTACTGAAAATCAAAATTGCATTTGCCCTCAAGTTTATGCCACGTCAGCAGCAAGGTGTCACTACATGGACCAATACAAGTATCAAAACAAATGCCTTTTAGGCTGGACAATGCTTTTGACCACCTTAGTTGCCGAAAAGTAATAAAACTGTCTGGTGAATAATGCAGAAATTTGTCAGTTTTGGTCACTTACCCTCGGCATATTTCGCAAATGAATGTCACGACTGAATACTTTCGGTAAATTTACCTACTCGTACTTGATTAACAATCTTGATTTATCCAATTACCTGTCCAAAGAGTAAGTCAAAGGAACGCAACAAGAAAATATTGATGCATAACATCAATGGCGCCGCAAATCAGTTGTTTCTGAAATAGGGCACATTAGAGCGGATTAATTTTTTAAACCAAGGGCATCACTTGAACAAACTTCGTAGAGGTCCACGTGGTGATACTACATGACAAATATTTAAACTCTGGGCTATCTGGTTTTGGACAAGAAGATTTTTAAAGTTTGCACCATTTAAGGTATTGTGTTAATCCCGAGTATTAACAACCTTGCGGAAGAATAATTTTGAAAACAATGTGGAAGAAGGGGAAAATGGTAACCACATTTGAATTGTCGTCTGCAAATGCTCTCAAAAGTCTAAAATTATGTTGTGTGGTAAAGAGTTAAAGTCTAAGAAAGAGTCATGGTTTTGCAACATGATTTATGAAGAACACAACGAAAATGTGGCCTCTCTCCAGAAAATTTTTAAGGTATTTCAAATTGACCAAAGTAAATTTATGCAGAACTCGGTGAGAAATGAACTGAAAAGTCCTAAACAATCTTTAGAATGCAAATTAAAACTTAAAAAAGAAAGAACCAATAATGGTAAGACACAATCATTGCCATTCTTCGGCGAAATTTAACATAATTTCGATTGGAGCTATGTACAAAAGCAGTTGTCATTCGGCAAACAACACAAGAAAATAGTATTAAAACTACGTTCTAAATTACCAAATTGATATAGAAAACTGGGTATGAAATTACCAAAGTGGGTACGAAAGGATCAAAGTGAGTATGAAATAACCAAAATAAAAAGTATAGGTGGATACGAAATGACCAAAATCGTACGAAAAGGCATAGGTACGAAATGACCTAGTTACGAAGTGACTGGAAGCCGAGTAAACAATATGGCTGCCTCCATAGGTACTTTTCAAAAGCGAATAAAAATATAGTGCCGCCGCTCATGCGGCACCACAATAAAATATATTTGAGTCGTGCTCTGTGAAGGGGGAATTTAAAGCATGTGCAAAAAGTATCAGACAAGCTGACTTGGGTCAGCTTTGAATTTTCTTACTCATGAAAAATCGATCCATATGTTGTTCCATGATCAGAATGCGGGAGTACATTGTACAAACCAAAAATACGAAAGAAAAGTGTGAAAAGATACAACAATGGAAAAAAAATGCAAATCAAGTTTGGAAACCTTGCAACGAACACGAAATTTAAGGCAAAGATGGGCCAAACGATAATAGGGAACATATTAGTCATGGACTGAGTGCATAAATGAACAGACGCCGAGAATAAATGCATTGGTTGAGTAAGTGGATAAATTTATGAAAGAATTAATTAATCAATCAATCAATCAATCAATCACTGACAAAAAAGTGCTCAAAGTTAGCGAGAGATAGAAAAATTAATGTAAATAAACACAATTTAATGCAAGGCAGTAGACTGGCAAAACGAATGGATCTACGTCACAGCTGCTTAGACATGAAAGCTTTAGAAATTAAAGTACAATTGATTATTTTGTTACATACAGCTATTACACCTGGAAAAAGTTCCGAAATTTTTCGAGAATAGGTATATAATCAGATGACTAAGCGTAGAATTAAATCGATATTTAGATTGTTTGATAAATAGAGCCCAAAAAAGAAGGAAACAAGCGCAAATGAAAATGGTGAAAAATATGAGCCCTGCTCTGTGAAAAGGGGACTTAATGCATCTGCGAAAAGTATCGGCCCAGGTCAGCCTGCGCAGTTCGCGCAGGCCGACCTGGGCCGAAACTTTTCGCTGATATTCAATTTTCTGCTTGTCCAAGGACTATAGTGTACCTCATGATTTAGTCGACTGTAAAACAAACTGGATTTTATAGAACCATGATTATATGGGCTGCAACACGCGAAAAAAGGCATTTGGACATTTGCGTAAACTGTCGTCTCGGATCAGCCTGCGCAGTCCACGCAAGCTAATCCGAGACGGCACTTTACGACTACATTAGATTTTGTGCTACAGTAGACTTGCGCAAAACAGAAAATTACATAAAAACGGAAAATGTCGTTTCGGATTAGCCAGCGCGGAGTGCGCAGGCTGATCCGAGACGACACTTTACGCAAATGTCCGAATGCCACTTTTCGCGTGTTGCAAGCCAATCATGATAGTTTGCTTGGTATCACGGATTACGGAGATGCAATAAGCCCCCTTTTGTCAGAGCATAGCTCACATGAATTTGCACTTCATAAACTTGTCGATATGAAATATTGGCAAATATGTCAAGAGCTCACATAATTTTTTACAAGTTTCAAATTTATAAACCGCCTAAATTATTGAAACAAGTTTCCCCTTAAAATAATTCTTTTGCAGCCGTATTTGCAAATGCTTTCTCTATGTGCTATTTCTTTCATTTCATTTAGTATGATTCACTTCTTATCACACATATAGTATAAAATCAGTATACACGTATGTATGTAGTTGGAATGATGTACGCGAGCTCAATTTGTGGTACAAAAGCAGACATCTAGATTTAAAGAGTTTGACTTTGTTCTATTTGAAATTAATCCATCTCTAGCAAAACTCATCATGCTTGTGAAGGATTTGAAACACGTTATGCGAAAAAGGAAAAAGTGCATTGCTCGTTTCCTTTAGGTATCCTCTGATACTGTTGAAAAAAGACTATTTACGTATGATTTAAATGTTTGTGTCTTGTTCAACATACAGTAATTTGTCAAAGACCACGTTTCCTAAAAGGTCTATGTAGTAATGGCAAAGGAACCTTTAGAAGTATTTCAAAGGCATGTAAACGTCAGTTCTCATGACCCAAATCAACCACGCCCCATGACTATGAAAAATATATTTCATAAGAAGTCTGCCCATGACGTGGGTTAAGCTGAATGATGGAATTTAGTTTGTTATTGCGTTTCTGGATTCGGTGATGTAATATCTTCGTAAATTGTGAAGACAATGTTGTTTGGTGTTGTGTGAGAGATAAATACTTGTGAGGGGCGAAAACAGAAGAAGTAATATAGAGATGGGGAAGAGAGAGAGACAGATAGACAGATAGAGAGAGACAGACAGACAGACAGACAGACGGAGGACGGTCTGACGAAAAGATAGACAAAGAGAGATCGACAAATAGGTAGAGAAAGAAAGACAGACGGACAGAGACAGAAAGATTATTCCGTTTCACAAGAAAAGTGTATTATGATTACATAACAAAGCCAAAACGTTTTTACTTTGAGATCCTGGATGAGTGCATATTCACGGGATCTACAAAGTTAATTAAAGTATTGGTTATTTGTTCTTGTGGAAATTCGGTAACTTATTTTCCCAGCAAACAGCCTTCAGACTTGCCTGCTCTAACACCTGTATAAAGAATGTGGTATTTAGTCTTTATTTTCATAATAAAATTGGCAACGTTGGATCAACACGCTGAATGAGTGGGAAGAAAACTGTGAATGAGATTTACAAGACATCCAGTCAAAAGCCGACGGAAATTGTGTGGTCTTTCCCATCCCTCAATAACCTGGAATGGCTTATCGTATACACGGTACAGAAACACAGACTCGGGCAAACGTGAATCACTTGTCATGCGAGTTCTGGATGTCGACGATTTCTGCAATTAAAGTAAAAAATAAACTTAACCCATATCCTTCTTAACAAGTTAAATGAAACTTTCAAGCCGATAGTATGAAACCTGAATGATGCTATTTCAAATTTATTTTTGGAGAAATATATCTCCTTATCGGACAGTGCAGATCAAAGATCAGACTGCACGTTCTGTGCAGTCTGATCTTGATCTACACTGTCCGCTAAAGGTCAGGGGGTCGCGCTTAGCAGCTAAAGTGTTAAAATCTTTGTATTGCCATTTTCCCAATCGATGACATGCAAAGGAAACTATGGACTATCATAACATTCAGTAATACCGAAATAATTTTCATTTAGATTGTATTGAAACACAGGCCTGGGTAAATGTGAAACGTTTGTCTTGCGTTTTCTAGATGCAGAAGACATTATTTGCCTGCAACACGCGAAAAGGGGCATTCGGACATTTGCGTAAAATGTCCTGTCGGATCAGCCTGCGCACTCCGCGCAGGCTAATCCGAAACGACACTTTCCGTTTTTATGTAATTTTCTGTTTTGCTCAAGTCTACTGTAGCACAACTCAAATGTAGTCGTAAAGTGCCGTCTCGGATTAGCCTGCGCGGACTGCGCAGGATGATCCGGGACGACACTTTACGCAAATGTCCGAATGCCCTTTTTTCGCGTGTTGCAAGCCAAATATGATCCATGCTCTGTGAAAAAGGGGCTTTAATGCATCTTCAAAGAGTATCGACCCATGTCAGCCTGTGCAATCCGCGCGGCAGTTGACCTAGATCTGAACTTTTGGCTATTGGTCAATTTTCTGCAAGTCAAAGGACCAGTGTACCACATAATGCAATCGGTTGTTATAATAATGTGTTTTATGGAACTGTAATTATGTGATGACTTTCTTGGTATCATGCATCACAGAGATGCATTAAACTCGCTTTTGCCACACCGTGGCTCACGTAAAATGTTAAGAATACATTGAAGCAAGCTGCTCATAAGACTCATATGCTACTTGATTAGAGCTATACATAGCATTACAAACAATTCCATGATTTCAGAACGCCGAGAAAGAAGCTCTTTGGAAACATTGGGGCGGAAAAGAAGAAAGGTCTGGAAAACTTTGCCAACAATGTTTACTGTCCATTGTAATTAATGTCCAAATATTCAAGCCATACTTGTTTTGTCGTCTGCAAATCCTTTCAATTTTAACAAGACAAAACTTGCTGTTTTCTGGTAGAGATGGCTTTCTATTCTAACTAGGCCTTAGCCTAGTTTGTTAAGGTGTTTTACAGCATGCTATATTATCGTAAGCAACCAGTACTTTCGGCACGGAAAACAACTTTGGATTGATTTGTAAAAGATGAAATCATTAGTCCTGAGTCTTCATACATCTGAACGATTTTGTTAAGAAACAGTGTGATAGTCACTGATTGCTCTCATGAGCTATTAAAATTAAGATTCCATTATTTTCTAGAGACATTATTTCAAACCGTTACCTCAAATTATAGATATATTCAAATGTTTGCCTTTTTATATTATCGAACGCATGATTCCCTTTTCCATAACATCAAAATGTTGTTTGGCATAACTTATAACTATAAATACTAATCTAAATACTATCCTCGAACGGCTTTACCCTATGCATCAGAAATATGGGGTTTGAATAACATATGCAGATTCGAAAGTACTCTTGAGAAATGGTTCTAATTAATTCCATGACCCTTCTTGTATTTGAATTTTAGTAATTAATGACAGTCTCTGCCACTATTTAACTCAGAATGAGTTTTAAAATGTATGTGAAGACAGTCTGTAGATCGATACTAAGTAATGAAAATCAACTTCAAGTTAATGTTGCCTATTGAAAAAAAAAAGGCCCCGATTAGTTTTGGCAAGAAACAGATTATATAAAAATATCGTACGTGACAGAACACCCCGCGTATAAACACACAAACTTTGATGTGAAAATAAGTTGTATCTGGTGAAGGAATAGAATAAACTCCGCCGTGATATCATCTGTATTAATGTAAACATCGTCCTGAACAGAGGAAAATGTATTCACATAAGTGCGAGCAGGTTAACCTATAAATTAACCCTTTATGTGCTATAAAAATAAAACTTTTAGTCTGCCTTTAAGATCAAGAATTTGTGACGTTTCGTGCATTATGATTCGCATGATTTGTCAACTATTTGAATCGCAGGTCATAGGTCGAATTGAAGTTTTGACCAATATATCTTTTTACAACTCTGCACTAGATAACTTTAGAGAATTTTGTCAGAAAAGAGACAATAACTAGTCACCACGTTTTCAAAGATGCTTTCCATATCAAGCAAACAAACAAACAAACAAAAATTATCCTTATTTGTTGTTGTAGTAGTTTTTGGATCAGCGTCTGATAAGTTTACAATAGACTGGTCGATATTGCCTATAAAGAATGTTGTATAATATACGCAACAAAAAAAAAAGTTAAGAAAATTGTGTTTTAGGGGCCATGACAAGAGATCTAGAGAATTTTGAATTTCACAGTATTATAAAGCATCCATTTTTATTCAAAAGGATGCTTTATTTGAGTTTATAGCACCAACAGCAGCTTAAATAATCACTGTCAAAGTTGACTGGTCTACAAGTCATTTTTCGCAAAAATGGAATATTGATTGGTTTGAGTAAAGAGAGTCACTGTTGAGTCTCACCCAAAAAGCCTTTTTAAAATTGGCCCTCAGGCTACTTACTTATCTCAGATAATCTGAGCAATACTTTCCGGACTGAGTGGACAATTCAGTTTTCAAAACGGTTCAATATCTCATTGCTATCGTCCAGAAACATCAAAGAATCTTTCGTCCGAACAATGTTGTGCTCATTGACTTGCCAGCACGCTCACCAGACATATCCCCCGTTGAACATGTGTGAGACTAGGACCGAGGGTTCGACTCAGATACTGGCAATACCTCCAGGCTCTTGCTGTAGCGCTACAGGAGGAATGAAGATTAGTTCCTCAGCTCCAAATCGCCAGAATTATTCGGCGTATGCGACACCAGTGCAAGTCCTTATTTGCCACTGAGGTGGGACACACTCATTACTGCAGAGATATTTTAAACAGTCTCATCTTCCATACGTGACATTTAAGGCTATCATGAAAAGGGACTTACGTAAATTTCATGTGACATTCAACGGAATTGAATTGTAAGTTATAAAAACTTACAGCGTATATTCATGACAATGTTCTGCATATAAACAAAGAATACTCTGTAGACACTTATTTTGCGAAAAATGACTTTGACCCCTGGGTTACTTGACACAGTATATCTACCACAACAAGGATATCAGTGCTATAAAGCTAAAGGAAACAAAGCAATGGAATGTATCTAACAAAATTAATAAAAAATGAATAATTTGTTAGTTTTGTTAATGTTTTGTTCCATGGTTTTCTGAGATTTCCCTAACTTTTTTTGTTGAGTATATATCATAAAAAGTAATGGGTCAAAACACTGTTTTTAAGATCAAGCTATAGACGCCTAATGGAGAAAAGGAAGGAAAAACGAACTCAAGGCCAGTTACCATTGACTTAATTCTTACTTTGGAAAAGACATTTGGTTGTCAAATACGGGACTTTTGCGTCCGAGAATCCGGGGGAAATCATTTCAACTATAGGCCAAATCACAACTTTGTGAGGTAAAAAATACACAATTTCCAACGATCATTGCTCATCGCAAAAATTGATAGTCGTGCAAAAGAGGTTGGCAAGAATTTATTTTTGCAACCTAAACAACTTTTTAAGGCCCAATACCATACGGGGATTTTTTTGAAAGCTGTTCATCCCGAAATTATATGTAGATCTAATTATTTCATACCGGAAATTGAGACATAGATAAGAATGTGTGATAAGACCGGGAAATTCCTTGCTTTAAATAACAATCATATCTCAAAATTCAAGAATCCTCTTATAATTGTTGCAGTAGACCTATGCACCCTGGAACTCTCTAGGGTAAAAGAAATTGGGCCCCAATACAGAACGTATACATCATGCTTTAATTTATAATTTATGCTCTGGAAAAAGGGTTTCATGCATCTCCTCGATGCATTCTACCAAGCAAGCAGTACGTCATTTAGATCCATAAAATCCATTTTGTATAAGAACCGACTGAATCATGAGGTACACTGGTCCTTTGACATGTAGAACATTTACCAAAAGCAAAAAGTTTAGACCCAGGTCAGCCTGCGCGGACTTTGCAGGCTGACGTGAGTCGATACTTTTTACAGATGCATTAAGCTGTCTTTTCACAGAGCATGGCACACATACACTTAACAAAACTTCTTAAAGGTCACTTTTAAGCTGATACACACCACGCATGCGCAGCTGATGTGCGTTCCCCCTATTTAACTCTTTTCCAAACGACAAAATTTTAGACTGGTCCAAATTCAAAGCACTTGCAGACGACAAAATAAACGCAACTCAAAAATTGAAATTTGTTTCCAGCAGCGTAGAAAACATTGTGGGAAAAGGAGAAAATGCTGGTTACCAGCATTTTCTTCTTTTCCCATAATGTTTTCAAAAGCCTTCTATATCAGGGTCGTAAAAACCAGGGATTGTTTGGTAAAGGGTTAACAAAGAAATTCCTTCTGTTGGAAGAAACGACAATCTTTTCATTACAATAGGCAATGTCTAGATGCGAGGGGTGTCAATTAAGTATGTAGACTTTTCGCGTAACTCGACTATTTACCAACAGTTTAATACCAAAATTTAGTCACGTATTATTGGATGTATCATTGATACATGCTATAAATTTCATCAAAATACAATGATCGAGTAAAAGTATTAAAAGCACTACTTACTGCTACTCGGCGCCCGACGTAAGACAACTTTGACGCCGCTTTGAACAGTCGCCTTAACCCGTTATCAAACGACAGAATTTTAAACTGGTCAAGATCAAATGCGTGTGCAGACGACAGATTATAAACGTGGCTAAGAAACTGAAGCTCCTCCTTTGAAGGGTAGAAAACATTGTGGAGAAAGAATAAAATGCTTTTTACCAGCACATTCTCCTTTTCCCACAATGCTCTCAAAAGTTTTCTCCGTCAGGGTCATTAAAACTCTGGATTGTTCGGTTAAGGGGTAAACTTTTTCCACACATTCACCACCAGTATGTAACTATGTATACATTTTCTATAACGGGCAATACATTTGTTGTACACAGCAATGTGGATCGAATCGAAGGAAGGGAAGATACAATCTGTGTACAGTGTTTCCACGTCATGACATCTTGTGCAATGTCAGAATCCCAGTCCTATGGACGCGACTTAACCACGCGGAAATGAACAAGAGTTGAAACAGTTGAAACAGTTGACACTCTCTGGTAAGGGAAGCAGTCTCTGTTTTTGATGTTAGTGCATTTTATCTATTTACAATACTGAAGTACGGCGAATTAGCTGTCTATCCGTCTGGTTCTCTGTGCACTAGCAGCCTGCCTTGGCGTTTCATAAGATCACAAACATGTGTCTCCCACCAGACCTACTATTGCCATCATCGGAGGTGAGGATTTCGATGTATTATAATAAAACTGAAATGCCTAAGTTTAACTCATGCAGAGGCAACAGTACATTTATTTTTCATAGATAAAAGGAAGATTGTGCAAACGATGGACAAACACTAATATTCCTCTACATAGAAAAAGTTAAAATGGCTTTTCAAAGCGACTCAAAGTGGTCTTACATTGTGCGCCGGGTAGCAGTTAGTGGTGTTTTTTAAACCTTTGTTTCTTTTTAACCAATCACTGTATTTGGATGAAATTTGTACCAAGTACCAATGACACATCCAATAATGCGTCATCAAATTTTGGTATTAAACTGTTGATAAATAGTCGAGTTATGGGAAAAGTCTACATACTTAATGGACACCCCTCGTATATGTTACAATTTGTGAATACAATGAAATAAGAACAGTGAAAACTTCCAATTCCATTATCAGATATAAAATTCAAACTCAGCTATAACGTTTTTCCTTTTTTGGCATAAGGAAAATAGCCGTCGCTATAGTACTCGGTGAAGCACTTGCCTTGTTATAATGCCCAGGTTGAGAGTTTAAACCCTGGCTCAGCCGAAAGATTTCTCAATCTTTAATGAAAAAACGACACGAACTTGTAATAATTTCTTTTATGTGAAGGAACCAGCCTTGGGTTTGGAAAGTACTAGAAACAGACCACCAGGAAAGCGTAATTATCATGCAGCGATTTTAACCCTTTCAAAGTTGTCTGCTGCAAATTTGTTCAACATCTAGGTCGTATAACGGCCGTCAGTGCACCTACGCATGTGTTTCCTGGCTTTCTCACACCAGTAACGTTACTGACACAATTTCAAGTCATTGACTACTTTTTTCACATGCATCAGCGGTGAGAGGCAAAAACTTACCGGAAAGAAAGTTAGCCTCAACCGTGTATCGAACCCACAACCACCAGGTCACGTGTTAGATTCGCTAACCACCGAACTACCAGGCCGGGCTGTTTAAGAAATTAAGATCAAACCAAAATCAAATCAGAAATTCAAAAAACTAAAAAGTTCAACATAAAATGCAAGAAGAAAAAAGCACTACAAACTTAAAAAACAAAACCAGGGAAAATTTAAATTGAGCTGAAAAAAAGATAAAAAAAGATACAAAGACCTCCAAAGCAGGGTAAAAGAATTATAGAAGAATCAGTAAAATATTGAGATAAATGAGCAATTTCACTGTATGGAAAGACCCACAATTTATATAGACAATGAAACCCGATCCGCTATCCAATTATCATCCATCTCACGGTAATATAACATTGTCTCTTTATTTTATCAGCAAATTGGCTTATACATCAATAAAATAATCAGATGCATTTACAATTTATTCTATGTTTTCTAAGAAAACAAATTATCCTCGTGGTAATTTACTTTTCGAAAAAAAAAGAGATCCTCGTATATTTCTTTGCCAATCGACAGAAACTTAGACTTTGCCATATTGGAAGCATTTTGAAGACGGTGTGTGAAATTTTGCGTAAAAGATGGAATTTTTCACATGAAAGGGAAGAAAACTTCGTGGGAAAAGGAGAAAATGCTGCTTAGCAGCATTTTCTCCTTTTCCCGCGATGTTTTCAAAAGTTTTATTTCTTGGGGGCTTTAAAACTCAGGGTCTGTTGATTAACGGATGTAGGCGAAGCCTGTCAGCTGTCAAAGATGCAGTAGGCGAGAAGAAGCACTTTGCGTGCGAGAATTATTTCGTCGTAGCTGTAAAAGTAGGCTTTTTACCTATTCAACTTGGTTTTTTTCTCAAATGAATATATACTTGTGTGCGATTGGTCAATATATATGGACATATTCATTCTGCGGATTTCTGCGGGCCTTTTCGTGAGCCTATATGGGGGCCCATTCATAAAGGTTGCCACCCTTGATCGATACTCTTATTCACACATTAGTAAACTGAAATGTTTGGGAATAATCCTTTTCTCGTTCGAACTGTTAAATATATATATATATATATAAGAGCCATGCTATTTGAAAAGGGAGCTTAATGTATTTGCAAAAAGTATCGACCCAGTTCAGCCTGCGCAGTCCGCGCAGGCTGACCTGGGCCGAAACTTTTTGCTATTGGTAGATTTTCTGCGTGACAAAAGACCGGTGTACTCGTGATTCAGTCGGTAGTTAAACAGATGGGATTTTATGGATCCAAAATTATTTGATAAACTTGTTTGGTATCATGCATTACAGTGTTGCAATTAAACCCCTCTTTGCCTGCTCCATAAATGTTTTCTTGTGTTACCCCATAAGCCAAAGTTTGTCTGAGCTCAGGTTCGAACTCACAACTCTACCAAACGACAAAATTTTGCACTTGTCCAAATTTAAAGCTGTTGCAGACGACAGATTAAATGTCTTACTTTAAAGGGTTCAACACATTGTGGGAAAAGGAGGAAAGTTACCTGCAATTGCCCCTTTTCTAACAATGTTTTCAAAAGCTTTCTTTCCCAGTATCGTTAAAACTCGGGATTGTGTGTGAAGGGTTAAATTAGAAGCCCAAATATTCCAACAATAGGCTCGAATATACGTGAAAAGGAAGCATAAGTAGCCAGTGGAAGCAAAGTGACAACCCGTTTGGAAAAGCAGCCACTGGCTTTAAAAGTACCTATAAAAATAGACGAGAAGTGCATTTACGGACTGGTTGCTTTGGTCTGTCTTTCTTTCGTCGTTTTTTCTTCAGCAAAATAGATATTAGCACCCTAAAGAGTCGAGCACTAATATGTCAATTTTTTCAGACAATTTAAATCAAGATCAGACTGCCTTTGCGGAAAATGTAGATTAAGATCAGACTGCACAGAACGTGCAGTCTGATCTTTGATCTACAGTGTCCGCTTTTTAATTTTTATTTTCTGACAAGATCAATTTTGAAATTTTGATGATTTTCCTGAAAGCACATTTCGTTTATTTGATGCTTCGAATGGTGGTTAATGATAAAACCCGGGCTTCCGGGCTTCCGCCTGGCTATGCGCCTGGAAAGAATGTGTGGCATAAAGCAAGATTGTGCAGCTAGACCATGGACTGCATGAATAGATGCTCTGACTGACGTAACATAATTGAAAAATTTATGAAACACAAGTCAATGAAAGTATGCATCCATAGAAGTGATTTTGCTTAGATAAAATGGCAACACAAAGGTACTTCAAATTGGCAGCAAGATAAATACCGGCAAAACCTGACACCGGGACCTAATTAACCCTATACCGGACGGTCTCGGATTTTAACGATCTTTGGGAACAATATTAGAGAAAAACAAAGTAAGAAAATGAGTAAATAGTGGTAACCAGCATTTTCTCCTTTTCTGACAACGTTTTCCACCTTTTTGAAAAAGAAATCGCATAATTTGAGACTCTTTTTAATTTGTAGTCTGCAAATGCTTTAAATATAAAGTCTAAAATTTTGCCGCCTGCTACTGGATTAAGGGCAATTTTGACATCAATTTATATCAATGACCATTTCAAACTGATGGGGGCGGTCGCATCAGTTTACCTTCTAAATATTTGTGAGTGTTGTTGTTTGTTTAAGGGGTATATATTGAAAACGACCAGCGAAGCGGAAGACTCGAAGAGACAGTATCATAGTACGGGGGACGAGACATTATAAAACAGGATGATTCGATACATAGGTCTGCGGTACCTCTCACTAAACTGCGAAGATTTACGCAAGTTTTTCGGGATTAAATGTACACAAATACGATCCCTGTTTTACCCATAGGTATGAGCTGACGGAAAGTTATGCAAAAATTTACTCAAATCGTTAACTTAGGCAGTTCAGTGAAACTTGTTTTTAGACTTGAAGTTGATGCTTGTGAACCTAAACTGCGTACGTAAATTTCGTGCATACGCAGTTTAGAGAAAGGTACCCCTGAACTCTAAACCAAACGACAAAACTCTAGACCTATTCAAATTAAAAGAATTCGCAGATGACAAATTAAATGTGGCATAAAAACTGAAAAGTCTCATAGGAAGAGTAGAAAACATTGGGGAAAAGGAGAAAATGCTGGTTACCAGCATTTTCCCCTTTTCCCATAATGTTTTCAAATGTCTTCTTTCTCAGGATCTTTAAAACTCGGGATTTTGTGTTAAAGGGTTTTTATGGTAATACATCAATAGTTCGAATTCAAATAGGAGCAAGATTGATTGATCCGTGGTTTACTTCTCTTTGACAACAAGACTGGGGCTCTGATGCGACTTGCCCATAAGTATTTTCACAGTTCAGTTTATCGAAATTCCACTCGGATCTTCAAAATACGATAAATGAGCATATTTTGTTAACCCTTTAACACGCAATCCCGAGTTTAAATCACCTTGAGAAATATGTCTTTTGAAAACATTATGGGAAAAGGAAAAATCCTGATAACCTGTTATTTCTCCTTTTCCCGAAATGTTTTCTACCCTGTCAAGGACAGATTCAATTTATTCAATATTTCAGCCGTCGTAAAAGGATCAGAATAAGAAAAGGGCAACGGAATGACCGACTTCCACGGGATTCAAACCATGGACGTCCTGTTCCAACTGTCCATCCTTATCCCCGAGGCCGGTTGGTGACTTTCAAAATGCTCTGTTTTACTGTTCTAACATCTTGACAATGTAGCCAGAAACAAGCTTCTTTTTAAATGCCACGCCGCAGTTTTCTAGCCATCACACCTTTGGGCAAAGTTGACACCTTGTCGAATCCGGTGATGGATCCTCAATTCAGGCGGTAAATGGCCGTGAAATCAGGTAAAAATTGGTGAAATTTGGGAAGAGAATTGTAACAAACGCAGAGACCACTGGCACACAGGCGTACGTCAAATTACAAGGTAGGGAGCCGAAATGTCAACTTAGCGTAAAATGATGATTGCAGGCCGATACATTGGGAAAGCTTACTGTTGACGCTTGTACCACACAAAGTTTTATCAACTGTTAACTGTTTCAGCGCCAAATAAATAAATTCGACCTCTTTTGATGGCTATAAATACAATCCATTGAAACTTATAAAGATTTTGATTGTATAGGCTTGACTAAATAAGCGGACGGTAGAGATCAAAGATCAGACTGCACATTCTGTGCAGTCTGATCTTGATCTATGCCATCCGCAAAAGTCACCGTTTTCGCCTATGGCGCCGAGAGGGTTAAATCTTTAACTAACGACAAATTTTAGATTTCTCCAAATTGAAAGCATTTGCAGACTACATTATGAAATATGGCTCAAACGATAGGATATGTCTTAGAAGGGTAGAAAACATTGTGAGAAAAGGAGAAAATGCTGGTTTCCAGCATTTTCTCCTTTTTCCTCAATGTTTAAAGATTCCTGTTTCCTTGGGGTCGTTTAAATATGCGATTGGTTGATAAAAGGTTTTCATACTAATTAACCCTTAGGCTGTTAAGAGTGACTCAAGGACCTTTTGCGGATAGTGTGGGATCAAGATCAGACTGCACGTTCTTTGCTGTCTGATCTTGATCCTACACTGTCCGATAAGGAGAGATCTCTTCCCACACAAATACTTTTGAAATAGCAAACTTTGTGTTTTTACTATCCGCTTGAAAATTTTATTTCACTTGCTTAGCAGGTTAAAGTTAACACCTTACCTACTAATTGCCTGCGCCTTTTTTCCACAGATAATTAAAAAAAGTTCCAAAGGACAAAGGGTAGAAGATTCGGTTGAAACATATCTTCACCAACTCCTCTGGAAGTCTAATGAAAGTCAGGGATAAAAACCAAGTAATGCTATCAAAAGGACCATTTTTGGTGGAGAGCAATCAGTTTAAATAACTACTCGTGCCTTTATCATATGCCTAATTCGTCTATTCAGCGCTTTAAAGTGAGATATTCAGAATTTTTTCAATCAAACAAAATTTCTATAAAG
Source organism: Hippopus hippopus (assembly GCA_946811185.2). NCBI lineage: Eukaryota > Metazoa > Mollusca > Bivalvia > Cardiida > Cardiidae > Hippopus > Hippopus hippopus. The sequence continues at coordinate 18,865,430 of OX328097.1, forward strand.
TTTCCAAAATGTTTTAGCAATGAATTAATGGGACAATAGCTTGAAAACCATCTATAATTGACATTGAAAAGTATATAAAAAACATTATTTTTAATGTAATTTCCTTAATGTACTACGTAGCTTCTTAAGGTATTTCCAGATTTCGCGCCAGTATTTCGCAAAGACACTTGTAGGAATGTCACGTTATCAATAGTACGCTTCGGTTATGACGGATCGTATTTAAATAAGTATGGTGACGTCATATCTGATCTTATCGAAATAGACCGACTTACTTGCTGGAAAAGTATATTTTGTTGTAATTGATCAGTGTTTAAAGTGCCAAAAGTGAAGAAGAAAAAAAGGGTGTTAAAATGCATTTAAATTTAGATAATGGTATTTTAAAGTATGGATATTATTGTTAAGATGACAATCTAATATTGTGCGGTCGGTCCAAGTGTTAGTGTTGGCAGAGAAATTAATTTCAAAACTAGGTTAAAAGTTACCAGGTCACCCTATTGTTTACATTTTGCCTGATTTTGAAATTCGGGTTTTTTTTCCTACCAGCGACTAACACTTGGATTGGTTGTACAATAACAGATTCGGAATAGTTTCCGTACTTTTACATGGTATGATTCAAATCCAAATGCATTTTAATACCTGCATTATTTACTTTTGGTCACTACTGGGTCTTTAAGGGTTGAGGTATCATACACATATAGTTGTTTAAATCATTTCGCTCGACTTGAGCATCAGTTTAACACGAGGTGTCAAAACTCCCAAAGTAAATATTACACGGGCTGACAAGTTAATTATTATTTAGTCTGACCACAGACTCAATAATCTTACCTTAACATGACCCCCAACACTCATTGTCACAGACACCCGCGTACAGACCGGACATTGGGAGATGATTTCATTTTAGTACATTGGTTATCGCCTGCAGATGACTTTTTTCCCCCGTCTTGCAGCAGACGACTTTAACTCTTGACCAAACAAAATTAAACCCGTCCAAATTGAAAGCGTTTACAGACGACAAAATAAAAGTGGCTCCAAAATTTAATTCTGAGTGTGGAGGAGTTGTAAAGCATTGTGGAAAAAAGAAGAAAATGCTGGTAAACAGCATTTTCACCTTTTTTTTTTATACAATGTTTTCAAAAGCCCTCCACTGTAGAGTCGTAAACACGGGATTGTTTGGCAAGGGTTAAAAAATATTGCATCAAAAGGATAAATTGCTATTTTCTTTTAGGCCACGTGTTCTTACATCTAAAGAGCTTGAAAGGATTGGTAGATCACGACCAGACTTCTGCTAATCTTAAGTCTGATTTTTGACGTACACAGTCTGATATTCTGCGTTTGAATGTTGAACAATTGGTGCTTATTTTTGTTAGTTTGACAATACCCATTTCATATCAACCCTTAAATTCAAAAGCGCCACTTACGGCGAATTTGAAGACGATGCAGATTATGATCAGATTGCATATAAACTAGTCTGATCATGGGTTTGAAATGCAATATCCGATATTTCTTTCTTTTGGATTTTTACCGTATGAAGGAGGAATGTCCACTTCATTTTTAACCCTTTACCAGACGACAAAATCTTAACCTTGTCCAAATTGAAAGCATTTGCAGACGACAATATCAGTGTTGCTCAAATGGTGCAATTTTTCTTTGATAGGGTAGAAAACATTGTGGGAAAAGGAGAAAATGCTGGTTACCAGCATTTTCTCCTTTTCCCACAGTGTTTTCAGAAGGCTTCTTCCTCGGGGCCGTTAAAACCAGGGATTGTTAAGTAAATGGTTAAAGTGGCACCCAACCAAATGTTTTTTTGCAAGTTTTTTGGAAAATCTTTACAAAATCTGGTAGTTTTTCACATACTGTGACAGCTTTAAAACTAAAAAGTAGGGAAAAAAAAAAAACCCTATACGTGCTATGCTCTGTGAAAAGGGGGCATAAAGCATTTGCAAAAAGTATCAACGCATGTCAGCACAATCCGCGCAGGCTGACCTGGGCCGAAACTTTTTGCTATTGATCAGATTTCTGAATGTCAAAGGACCAATCAACCCCATGATTTATTCGAATGTTAAACAAAATGGACTATATAGATCTATGATCATGTAATGACTTGCTTGGTATCATGCATCACAGAGATGCATCAAGCCTATTTATCCAGACCGTGGCTCATATATGGCCTGCAACACGCGAAAAGGGGCATTCGGACATTTGCGTAAAGTGTCGTCTCGGATTAGCCTGCGCAGTCCGCGCAGGCTAATCCGAAACGATACTTTCCGTTTTTATGTAATTTTCTGTTCTGCGCGTCTACTGTAGCACAAAAACCTAATGTAGTCGTAAAGTACCGTCTCGGATTACCCTGCACGGACTGCGCAGGCTGATCCGAGACGACACTTTACGCAAATGTCCGAATGCCTCTTTTCGCGTGTTACAAGCCATATGGCAAACACTATGAATTATCCAGTGCCTGGTATTTCTTCTATAAAATGTCTTATTTCGTTTCAAACGCGATTGCTTCACATGAAGTAAATAAGTTTTTAACACAGAAGAAACACAATAGTAGTCTGGATAGTTCAGTTGGTAGAGTCGTTGAGATACGTTTTGAAGGTCAAGTGTTCGAATCACGGCGGGACCATAATCTTTTACTAGTATATTTTTTTCCCCATAATATAAAAGTAAACAGTCACATCCTTCCAATTTTTCTTTACAAAATTTCAAGTCTCCCCCACCAAAAGAATAGAGCAAAATCTAATTTTATGCTATTGTAATTTTTTCAGTGCCAAATATAATTAAAGGTCAAATAATTAAAAGTCGACGGGTTAATATGTCCGGTCAAAATATTTTAAGATTATTATAGAGAATTTAAAAGCGGGTCTTTTTTTGTAAACATATTTGTGTCAAAAAAAAGAGAAATGCACTTCATTTGTATGCTTGCACCTTCATCGATCAATAAAGAAAAAATACAAAGAAGCCTGACATAGTCATGTGACTTGTGCACGAGACTAGTCCCTTGCACGAGACGCCTGGCCTGCAAAGGTCCACTATTGGATGACAAATAACTGTCGTAATTTTAAGGGATTCTGAAGGGGAGATTGTGACCCCTATAGAAGTAACAAATCCGGCGTTTTGCTCTTCCATCGTAAATTCTACCGGAAGAAGAATAGAGAAAGTACGGAACACTGTTTGTGCCATAATTATTGACTTTTGACTTGGCGACAAAGTTTGAGATGTGTCCGAATTGAACGCAATTTCAGCCGATAAAAGTTGAGACTTATCCGAATTAAAATCGATTACAGAATACAAATTGAAAGCGGCTTAAATAATTGGATTTATTTTCTGAAGGGTGGAAAACAAAATTTAGTAGTCTTTTTTCTTGAGAGGTTTTCGAAAACCTCTGGAGGATTTCACGATAGCTCACTCGTACAGGGCTTAAAACCGGGGGGGGGGGGGGGGGGGGGGGGGAGAGGAGGGTGTGTCGCTGGTTCGAATCCAAAGCTTGGCCGATTTCTTTCCGAGATTGATGATAGCTATAGCGACAGGAACCATTCCTCTCTCTCACCACTGATCATTCTGTCGACGATAGTAATGTAGGAATGCAATATTGTGCGGCGTACTGGTGAAAGAAACTCCAGGAAAGCATGGATAGGTGCACTGGCCGCGATTTTAGTGAAAAAAAAATGTTTAAAACGAAGCTAAGCACCATACAAACAAACAAGGAATATATCCAAATTCATACCTTTTTATGCATGTTCAAAAATAATTACAGTTAAGAAAACATTATGATCTGAACGTCGCTTAAATGAGCATGGGTCGAAACTTTTTACTATTGGTCAATTTTCTGCATATCAAAGGACCAGTATACCTCTTGATTTAGACGGTTGTCGGACAAATTGGGTTCTATAGATCAGTAATCATGCGATTACTTGCTTGGTATAAAACACTCACGGAGATGCATTAAGCCCCCTATTGCCAGAGCAAAGCTCATGAAAAATTATCAGACTGGAATCCGGGCTAGACTTGAAGTGGCAGGAATAAGATTCCGTCAGAAAACCATTCCCTCGTCTTGTTTTATTTATTTCTAAAGCTGGCGACAACCAGGAAAGTCGATACATAATAATTTTCATTGGAAAGTAATTAAATTACACTTGGAAATACAAGCTATTATTAATGGGACATAAAATGAAATAGAGTCGGGCGTATTTATGACATGTATAAAATAACTCTATACGGGATTCTGAGCGTCGATGCGGGCACACGGATATAAGCTCTGTCTGCACGGCTCTTTGCATATTAATGATGTTCGCAGTCAGAGAGAGAGAGAAAAAAAAAAAGGCCCAAATAAACTAACAGGATCATGCTCTGTGAATAGGGGGCTTGAATGCATATGTAAAAAGTATCGACCCAGGTCAGCCTGCGCAGTCGCGCAGGCTGACCTGGGTCGAAACTTTTTATTCTTGGTAAATTTTCTGCATGTCCATGGACCATTCTGCCTCAGGATTAGACAGGTTTTTTCGTGCAAAATGGATTTCATGGACCCATGATTACATGATGACTTGCTCGGTATAATGCATCACGGAGATTCATTTCACCCCCTTAAAATGCTAGGGCGTAGCTAAATTATATTGCGGTTTAGTCAGAATACCTCACAAATTATCGGGCAGTGTTAGTCAAAGACCAGAATGCACTTGTCATTCAGGCCTGATCTTTGATTGGCAATGTCCAAAAAAAAAAAAAGACACGATGCCTAACTCTGCGTTTTCGGGGTTATCTTTTACTGTGCTCAAAAAAAAATAATTGACTGTTTTAAAGTTGTAAAACAAAATAAACCGAAAGGTTTATTTTTTTACAATTTTAAAACAATTATTTTTCAGAATAATTATACAGAATATTGACGAGACAGGAGCCCCGGTAGTTCAGTCGGGAGCGTAAAGGACTTGTGAACAGGGGGTCGCTGGTTCGAGCCCCATCTCGGCCGATTTCTTTCTGAGGATTGTTGATAGTCATTGCGACAGGATTAATTCCTCTCTCACCGCTGACCGATATTTCGATGATGATTATGTGGGAAAGAGCCAGTGGCCTGGAAAGAATATTGTGCAGAATATGGTGAAAGAAAGTCCAGGAAAGCATGGATAGGTGCACTTGCCGCCGCGATATAACTGAAAAAATGTCGAAAACAACGTTAAACACCATACAATCAATCAAATACGAGGCAGGATTTGTTCCATTAGAGGACCGGGTGTATACTGTGCTGTGCAGTCTTACACTCTTTCAGTGCCAAATATATAAACTAGACCTCTTCCGATGGATGAAAATACAATCCGCTGAAAGTCAATAAGATTAATGAGCCATACACTGTGTAGAGAGGGCTTAATGCATCTGCGAAAAGTATCGACTCAGGTCAGCCTGCGCAGTCCGAAACTTTTCGCTATTGGTCAATTTTCTGTGTGTCCAAGGATAAGGTTACAGCATGATCCAGTCGCTTGTTAGACAAAATGGATTTTATGGATCCATGATCACGTGATGACTTGCATGGTATCATGCATCACGGAGATGCATTCAGACAGAGTATGGCTTTTTTATTTGACTGAATTAGGTATAGATTCAACATCATTTCGTGCAAGATATATAGGATCTGATATAAGATTTTATTAAAACGAGTCTATGAGAGAAGTTGTTAAGCGAGCCTTTGGGAAGATTAACAACATTTCTTTCCTTGGCGAGTTTAATTAAGAAATAGTCTTCTTTCTATCGTGGTTTATCGTTCAGTAAACCACGGGTGTGAGTTGTGAGGAACAAATAATAAGTCACGAGGGCCATAGCCCTCATATAATGGTTGAAACAAATGACGTCACATAGCGTTTCTATTTGACGTCATAAATTCTTTTCTCAACCGTGTGTAAGATAAGAAAATTCATAATTAGTTTATTACACTGAAAACAAAGGAGGTCACATGATAAAAAAAGATAATGACCGAATACATTTTCTTTTCTAACAACCTTTCCCCTCCTTCCCCCAAACCCCCCCCCCCCCAAAAAAAAAAACGTCTGCACCCGTTGAAAAGCTCGGCTCATGTTCCGGTACCTTTCTCCAGATCTGGCAAATGCAGATACAAGAAAACTGTACTAGATCCATACAAAACGAATAACTCTTACACTATTTAGCACTATCAAATAATAGAATACTTTCCCTAGCAATACAGCGATTACGAAATTTGTATAAATGTCAAAGGCATCATTCTTTGCAGAATATTCAGGCACAAATTGGAGATAATCAACTAAGAGTCATGCTAGGAGTCATGCTAGTCATGCTCTAGGAGACGGGAGTTGAATGCATCTCCGATATGCATTATACGAAGCAAAGACATCAAATGATTATGGATCCTTAAAATCCATTGTCTATTAACTGACTGAATCATGAGGTAGAATGGTCCTTGGACATGCATAAAAATGACAAATAGCAAAAAGTTTCGACCAAGGTCAGCCTGCGCGGACTGCGCAGGCTGACCTGGGTCGATACTTTTCGCAGATGCTTGCAAAACCCCTTTTCACAGAGCATATTACATCCAACTTATTAAACTGAAGCATAACCAAACCAATACGAGAAATTACTCGGCGTGGCTGTATAAGCTGGCTTTTGACCTACTTCTTGGTATATTAGTCTCGAATTATCGAACACTAATTTGTGATTGGTCAAAAATGTAGACTTGTTTATTCTGCGGCCCTTTCCAGGCCTATTTGCGGGCCCATTTATAACACCAATATACAAAGGTTGCTACCGGCAATCGTTACCCTATTGGGCTAAATCACTCCTTAACAAATGGATATGATGGGGGATAATACTTTACTTGAACTATTTGGTAACTTAATAGTTTGGTTAGTTACGATATATAACCCATTGCTGTACGTATATCTTAAGACGCACCGTTTTTAGCAGAAACCGCTGTTTTTCCATCGTCGAGTTGGATTAACAACGAATTGGATACCTATAATTAAAAAAAATAAATAAATTTTCAATAATATACAAAACTGTGAGGAAAAAAGAGGCAATTACTGGCGTGGTTACTTCTTACTAGTTCTCTTACATCTGACCCACAAAGAAGTTTCAATATTCATATTTGGGTACTTCTTACACCGTCTATTCTTTTTTTAAAACATATTTCTTGTTTTACGCCCTTGCACTACAAAACTATTGAAAACGTCGAGAGAAAAAAGAAAAGGGAATCGTTGCCTTTTTAAACATTATAAAATCTTGTAACAAGTTGTGTATAAAGAAAAATGAGAAAATTGCACAGCTATAAAGCAATTGAATCGTGCTCTGTAAAAAGGGCGTTTAATGCATCTGCGAAAAGTATCGACCCAGGTCAGCCTGCGCAGTCCGCGCAGGCTGACCTGGGCCGAAACTTGTCGCTATTGGTCAATTTTCTTTTTGTCAAAGGACCAGTCTACCTCATGATTAAGTCGGTTATTCAAAAAAGTGGCTCTTATGGATCCATAATTATGTGATGACTTGGACTAGTATCATGTATAACTGAGATGCATTAAGCCCCCTTTTTGCCAGAGCATGGCTCAATTATTGCTTAATTTTCCTTATCGTTTCTCTTAAAGTGGAGAAAAAAAATTATATCATGAGCATCGCTCTGAGAAAAGGGGGTTAAATGCATCTTCTTAATGCATAATATCAAGCAGGTCAACGCATATATGGATCCATTTTGTCTCAAAACTGGCTGAATCATGAGATAGAATGGTCTTTTGACATGGCAAAAATTTAACTATAGCAAAAAGTATCTACCCATGTCAGCCAACCAGACTGCGCGGGCTGACATTGGCTGATATTTTTTTCAGATGCATTAAACCCCCTGTTCACAGAGCATGACTCATACTGGCTGATCTTCAAGTTTTTCCAAGTACCTTGCGTCCTTTTTTAAGGTGTCGGTCGGTTTTCAGTCATATGTTACGTAGTGCAGTGTATTATAACATGTTAATTTTTCACCAGATCGCGCAATTTTAGACTCGTCTAAAAAAAAATTGCTGACGACAATTCAACTGATGTTTCAATGATAGAAGTTGCCCTTCAAAGTGATGAAAACGTGGTGGAAAAAGGAGAAAATGCTGGTTACCAGCATTTTCTCCTTTTTCCACCATGTTTTCAAAAGCCTGCTATTCAGTGGTCTTGAAAACACGGGATTGAATAGTTTCAATCTTTAGGAAGTACTTGTGATGACCTCGTAGATGTTTTTCTCTGACCATTGTAAATCTGATTCTACGTCTTAAAATATTATGACGAATATTCTGATTGGCTGCATGTTTTGGTACCACCCAGTCAGATATCGCACTATGTTCAGTCTGATCGTAATCTACACTGTCCACAAAAGCAAGCAAAATAAAGCTTGTTCTCCTAACAAATTAAACATTTAACACTCTAGGATTTAAAGTTACTGGAGACGATATTGCATTGCGTCATAACAGGCCCGCGGTAAATATGGCCAACATGGCCGAGTAGGATGAATTGCTTTTGTTTTGATTCCATATGACAAATCAGTCAATTACAGATATAGAGATTTATTACAGTCGGCTAACCAATTAAATACAAAATAATGGACCCTGAATATGGGGGGGACATCATTACGATAGAGCCCGTAGGGCAAGCTGAATCAATAAAACCAGTGTTTAACCAAATTGTGAAACATGCCCAGAATTTAAGCCCTCCTGAGTCTTTTTTGTCTACAGTAGATAACTCCTGTTTTGCCGTTCGCGACCGTAGGTGCATTTTGCGGAGAGTGTACATGCGTGCAGTTTGATCTCTGCTGCTCGTTCAGTAGTCTCGGTCATGTAAACACCACCATTCAATGTCAAATAATGTGGAAAAATTCAACTTGGTCATTTTCAGCATTTTACGTTTTTCACGGGGATAGCGTGCCACCAAGTCAGGATTAAACAAAAAATGAGGCTACTCCGTGACAAGGGGGCTTAATGCATCCACAAAAAGTATCGACCCAGGTCAGTCCGCGTAGCCTGACCTGAGCCGAAACTTTTTGCTACTGGTTTATTTTCTGCTGCTGAAAGGACCAGCATACCGCATTATTGAATCGGTTCTTGTACAAAGTGAATTTTATGGTTTCATAATTACATGATGACTGGCTTGGTATCATGTATCATGGAGATGCATTAATCCCTCTTTTGTCAGAACATGGCTTATTTGCATTTGGTGAGGAATGAAAAAAAAAAAATTAAATAAATCTTATTAACAATATACCATTTGCTGCTTTCCCACATGAGAATCGTTCGACGATGCTTATCTTTGTGTGTCGAGTGAACGTTCATTAGTTCTCGGGAAAAAAAGTTTTTGCGGAGCCCGGGGTATACTCTTGCAACCTATGGAGAGGAATAAGTAAAACAATAACAATAACATCATAGACTGCACATTTCCCAGAATTCTACTTCAAAGGATAGAATCTGATAGTTCTCTGAAATCTGGATAGTTCGAGGCAGGAAAATCGTTCGAAATAACAGTTTGTACCGGATAAAAACTTGCAGCCTTTGGACTGGAACGAGTAAAATTATGATACTCTAACTGCCCAGACCACGTTTTCCAAAATTCTTCTCCCAAGGACAAATTCTACGAGTACAGTAAATCTTCGATAGTTCGAGGTTGTTCAAGTTCTAACAATGTGTACGAGTTTTGGCGTAATCCCATGAAACTTCAAAACGCATTGAGTTCATTATTTTACAGTTTGAATGCATTTATTCTCTCCCGTATTTAGCGGCATTTTGAGTCGGCTGGCAAGAACGATAAGAAATTCTGCTACACTATTTTGGTGGTATCTTCTTCTTAATTCGAACAAACAAATTTAAGGTTTTCTTTTTTCGAAATAACTGCATCTTCAAATAATTGAGTTTTTCTAGTCAGAGTACACATAAAAAGATGTTTTGTATGAAGTTTTTCACAAAACTTGTGGATGTTCCCTCACACATTAATCTTTTATGAATACGTGTTTTTACGACTCTGACGAAAACGGCTTTTGAAAACAATATGGTAAAAGGAGAAAATGCTGGTAACCAGCATTTTCTCCTTTTACCACATTGTTTTCCATCTTGTCATAGAAAGATCACATCTTTTGAGCCACGTTTGATTTGTCGCCTGCAAATGCTTCGAATTTTGAATAGTCTAAAATTTTGTCTTCTGGTAATAGGTTAATAAATATAAACACGGTGCAGATAACATTTTACGTTTTTGTTTTCGTCTTACAGTAAGACCACACGTGACAAGAAAACGGCAATCTATTGGTTCTCGAATCAAAGGAAACAAACTCCTAACCCTTTACCAAACGACAAAAAGTTGGACTTGTCCAAATTGATAGCATTTGCAGGCGACAAATTAAATGTAGCTCAAAGGGGAAAAGTTGTTTGAGAAAGGGTAGAAAATATCGTGGGAAATGGAGAAAATACTGGTTACCAGCATTTTCTCCTTTTCCCACGGTATTTTTAAAAGCCCCCCTTTTTTTTCAGGGTCCTGAAAACGCATAATTGCGTGGTAAAGGCTTAAACAGTTATATAGAACTATCAACCTACAAAGCTACTCTATGCTAACATGGCAGCCACGGGCGCCAAAATGGTGTTAGAATGTTAGAAATTTCAAATTGTTGCATCGGTACAATGTTTTCAACTAATATAACCTTAGTGAAAACACGCCATTCACCGCTCATTCAAAGGAGAAATTTGTGGTCTCTTTAATTCAACGAATTTATATTGCGGATATATATATACCAAACGGAAACCGAGGTTAAAAATAGGTTGGCTTTGGGAAGGGGGGTACAATTATGATTACGAATGCGATAACGTAATGGTGTAAACATTACCATAATTTATTATACTTTTCCATCCGTGGTCTACATTTTTACGATCTCTATCGCCTATTTCAGTCGTAAACCTCTTGTTTTATATAACAATTATTTCAAAATCACAATTCCATCGGAGCCATCGAATTATAAACAAATTCATAACTATTACGAATTATTCCAAGCAATAATGAGTATTTTATTTATTTGTGTAAGTATTACGATTCACCGGGCATCTGGATTCGTATCCCGGAAGGCTATTATTTTCCCATCAGCCACTGTTTGTTTGGAAATGTGGGGGTCGTGCGCTTGCTCAGTGTTTAGTATATACGCAGAGAAAACTGTCAGCGATGAATTTTAACCACAGGTCTGGTTGAAAATTCCTTCAAATATTTATACGTTTGTATCTTTTTGTGAGGAAAAGTTTCATTATGAACTGGGTAAACATAAATACAGATGCCCTAAATTGTATAAATAAATTAGATTTCTTGCTACCGAGTGCAAATACTAGACTTCCGTTTGATCCTTGTTTGTTTCCGAGTTTTATTGAACTCTGCGCCAGACAACAAAATTATGGACGATTCCATATTCAAAGCTTTTACCAACGACAAATTAAGTGGGGATCAAATGACGGCAGTTGTGTTAAAAAAAAAAAGGAATGAAAACAATGTGGGAAAAGGAGAAAATGCTGGTCACCAGCATTTTCTCCTTCTCCCGCAATGTTTTCAAATGAGATTCTCCCGAAAACCAAGGGGTAGTTAGGTTAAGTATTCCGAGTTTTATTGATCTCTTTGCCAGACAACAAAATTACTGACGCGTAGGTATACATATTCAAAGACTTTGCAACGACAAATTAAATGTGGCTCACTGAATGACGGCAGTTGTGTTTTAAAAAGAATGAAAACAATGTGGGAAAGGGAGAAAATGCTGGTGACCAGCATTTTCTCCTTTTCCCACTATGTTTTTAAATGAGATTCTTACTTGGATCCCAAAGACAAGGGGGAGTTTAGCCAAGTATAAACAAGATTCTTTCTGGTGTAATAAGAGTCGTCAGTTTGTAAGGCAACTTGACCGACATACGATCATGACGGGAAGTGCACCGATAAACTTCTTCGAGAATCTAAATCGCAAGTCTCTGGGGGGTGATACATGTATTATTAGTAACCATTTCATTTTAAGATGCTTCGAACACCATCTTGGGCGCTTTTACCGACAGAAAAAGATCATGATCAGACCCCAGAGAATTTGCAGTCCGACCTTTGATTTACGTTGTTCATTACTTCAAAGAAGACGGAAAAAAAGCAGGATGTAGCTCAACTCTTTTGCCCAGGAGGTATAAGAAGACATATGTACACTATAAATTATTTTTTTATCGTGTTTTGTCTTTGTACAGAAGCTTTTAGTAAACTTTATTTTGAATATTTGAAATTCTAAAAATCGTTCACGATGAAACATTTACATCAACCATGTAAGACCGTGTGGCAAGGACAAAAACAGTAACATTGCCGCGTCTATTTTAACTAACACACGTAGAAGTCAAATGGCCTCGAGACGATGAGTATTTCCGTTGTTTAGCGGGGTCAGGTTTTACGCCTTATCAAATATGGCGATGTACAAAGTTTGACACCAGAAAGGGGTGCGTAAACTGGGAAATTGAAATGTTAAACCAGGATCCAAATTAAAGTTTCTGCTACATTAGTTAATGTTTCCTGTCTTGTGTTTTGTCAGCAGTTAGCGGATCATATTCATGCTTTCAAAACACCAGCCGAAAACTTGTATTTTAACCCTTTGGTCCCAAGCGGACAATGTTGTCTAATTAAACTGTAAAGATTTGATGTGCCTTTCCAAGAAGAAAAACAGTGATTATTCGAATAAAATGATTTTTCCATGCAACATGCTTGTGCTTTGTGCAAAGTGCTTAATTTGAAATATTTTTGTATGTGGGACAACCACGCATTAACATTTGTTTTAAATTTCAAGCCATTTCTTTCCAAATAAACATTCAGGCCTTTAAAGCCGAGCAAATTTTATATAAATGATTGCTTCAAATACTAATGTCCTGTGAAAAGGGAATTTAATGGATCTACAAAAAGTACCGACCGCGCAGGCTGACCTCGGTCGAAACTTTTTGCTGTTGGTCAATATTCTGCATGTCAAATAACAAGTCTACCGCATGATTCAGTCGGGTTATAGACAAAATGGATTTCAGGTTAAACGAATCATCACTGGTAGTATACAGGTAATATACAAAGTTAGATATGTATGGTAAAGTAAATAATATTCTGGAATAATATTGAAAACATTCTAGAAAAAGAAACAACAATAACTGCTTGTTACAAGCAATAAGTGTTCCTTCCCTATAATGGTCAACTTCAATAGCTGTCTAATGAGAAGGATGGTTACGAAAAGAATTTTCAGATATATATAGAATTTTTTACTGCTAGCGTCACAGGGTTCGGCGTTTGGAATGAAGGGGTAAATCTGCAAATCAAGTGATCGCGAAAATCCCTATAATTTTAGAGTTGCAGTATTATTTTCCCTTCACTGTCCACTTTGTCACTCGTCTGAGGTCTTGACAGAGTACAATAAATAGATTCGGCTTTCTTATTCTATTTAATTTACATTGAATAGCAATTGCAGA